>JAGWEN010000719.1:32900-60619 GCA_018703685.1 Orius laevigatus
ACATATTAAAATCACTTACCCGCTCCACTGACTCCAAACGATCGATTATTTCATCGACTAATTTCTTCACGTCTTCATCAACTTGGATGTCTCCTTCAGTTTCTGATGTAACGGCGACCTTTTCGAGAAGCTCCCCTAGAGTATTGATGACCTCAGGGTCCGATATCTGCTCGTAGTATTCGACCATTCTCACTCGAAACAATGCCGACCACTGAATTGACTTTGACTTTGCTAATCGCCTCGGACAAATCGGGCATTGGTTAATGTCCAAACCAAAAATGGCTTGAGAACCTATTAATACTTCAATGTCTCGACTCTTCGATCAATCGGCTATTATCTGCAACATTTAAATTCTTCATTAGCTTCTCAGTCACCCAATAGTGCCCTTGATGTGTCAAATCAACGATGATAGGGTATTGTCACCTCAGGAATTTGTACGAATAGAACATATAAGGCATTTCCGAAAGGAAGCAGTATAAAAAACCACTTGAGATTTTTTCATCCGTAATCATAGCCTTATAAATAGTCTAGTGTACATTCTCACATAATCTGATATCTTCCGCTTTCAAGATAAATCGATTAAATCCCTCAAAACATCAATTTCGCGGCCAATTTAGTCTCTAAATTGGGAATTTCGTTTAAAAACCGTCTTGTTTACGTTTGAGCCCAAAATTACGTTTGGCATCAACGTTTTGATATCTTTCCACCTCGATGGCCACAATACGACAAATTTGTATCGATTACTCCTCGGGAGCCTAATTGGAAAAGGTCCAACAAAAAAAAATTTAGACAAAAATTCCAATTATCCAGGTCGTGTGAAAAATGTTGATGCTAGGTTGCCAGATTTTAGAAATAAACACTGAAATTTTTGTTGAGACAACAAGGTCAGTGGGGATCCAAGATTTGGATGTTTTAGGCGTCAAGGGCCCAACCTGGTGGGATTACAGGGTTGCCAGATTGGGCTCCATAAAATTAGCCCAATTTGCGATTAAACGCCCAAACTAGCAACACTGTCATAAGCACAACCTTGTGGGATTGCAGGGTTGCCAGATTGGACTCCATAAAATTAGCCCAATTTGCGATTAAACGCCCAAACTAGCAACACTGTCAAAAGCACAACCTTGTGGGGTTGCCAGATTGGGCCCCATAAAAGTAGCCCAATTTACGATGATCGCCCAAACTGGCAACAATGTTAAAAGCCCAATATTGTGTTTGCAAGGTTGCTAGTTGGGCCCCATAAAAGTAGCCCAATTCATGAAGATTGCCCAAACTTGCAAATATGTCAAGAGCCCAACCTTCTGGGATTGCAGAGTTACCAGATTGGGCTCCATAAAATTAGCCCAATTTGCGATTAAACGCCCAAACTAGCAACACTGTCAAAAGCACAACCTTGTGGGGTTGCCAGATTGGGCCCCATAAAAGTAGCCCAATTTACGATGATCGCCCAAACTGGTAACAATGTTAAAGCCCAATATTGTGTTTGCAAGGTTGCTAGATTGGGCCCCATAAAAGTAGCTCGATTTACGAAGATTGCCCAAACTTTCAAAAATGTCAAGAGCCCAACCTGGTGGGATTACAGGGTTGCCAGATTGGGCTCCATAAAATTAGCCCAATTTGCGATTAAACGCCCAAACTAGCAACACTGTCAAAAGCACAACCTTGTGGGGTTACCAGATTGGGTCCCATAAAATTAGCCCAATTTACGATGATCGCCCAAACTGGTAACAATGTTAAAGCCCAATCTTGTGTGTTTGCAGGGTTGCTAGATTGGGCCCCATAAAAGTAGCTCGATTTACGAAGATTGCCCAAACTTGCAAAAATGTCAAGAGCCCAACCTGGTGGGATTACAGGGTTGCCAGATTGGGCTCCATAAAATTAGCCCAATTTGCGATTAAACGCCAAAACTAGCAACACTGTCAAAAGCCCAACCTTGTGGGGTTGACAGATTGGGCCCCATAAAAGTAGCCCAATTTACGACTGGCAACAACGCTTTATTGTCGAAATGTGATAATTGGGCTACTTTTCACTCACAAAAGCTGCCAGATTGGGCGATTTATTCCAAATTGGGCTACATCACATTGTCAAAGGTTTCTTTTTGGACATTTTATTGCAGATTGGGCTACTTCGTACTGTGAAAAGGTGCCAGTTTGGGCGGTTTATCGCAAATTGGGCTGATTTTTACTGTCAAATTGTGCAGTTTGGGCGATTTATTTCAAAGTGGACTACTTTAAATGATAAAAAGTTGCCAGATTGGACTTTTTTTATTGCTAATTGGGCAACTTTTCTCAAACAAAAGTTGCCATTTTGGGCGTTTTTATCGCAAATTGGGTTACTTTTTACTGTCCAGTTTTGCCGAATTTATGAAGAGTTTAATTTCCAAAATCGTTTCAATCGTTATCGAGCTAATTTTAAGTTTGTTAATTTTCTTTTTAGTGCATGGTCGATGAAAGTTCTGAAAATGAATGCGGAAGTGAATTCTTTTCTCATTGAATTATCGGCGGCAATTATTTAGAAAAAGCGATTTGAAAATGTTTGCCAAGTTGGCCGGGTTCTGTCAAACGGATCGGCCGCAAGAGCTAAAGTTGCTGAGAAAGGACTCGTCTAGACACAACAAAAGAGCCCCTGAGGTTAACACCCTCTCTTTTTCCACTTTAAAAAACCTCATAATTTTAATTAAAACAATCTATAGACGTCCCACGCCATTTTTAACAAAATTCTACCATTCATTTCTTCACTCGTCACTTCCTATTAATTATCTCGAGACCTTATTTTACGTTTTCCTTTCGAGACAAAGGCGTCACAAAAGAAGAAAAGATGTAAATGCAGGCGCCATATGGCCTCCTCATCAATATCTTAAGAATCGGATTAATGTAAATCATGCCCTTGTTAATAAAAGCAATTTTTCCTTGTATAGGTTACCCAACCTTTTTAATTGGAAGGTAACTTTTGTTACCTTCTAGGTGCTTATCAAGTACGAAGGTCGTGCACTCTTTTGAGTATTGCGGAAAACTACCTAAAGGGTAACAAACAGTGGCGTCAGTTCTAATTTTATGGGGCCCAATCTGGCAAACCTGCTGTAAAGAAGCCCAATCTGTATTTAATCGCCCAAATAACAACGTTTGACTATGTGAAGTAACCTAATTTGTTATTAATCGCCCAAACTGGCACCTTATGACTTAAAAAGTAGCCCAATCTGCAATTAATCACCACAAATAGCAACGTTTGACAATGTGAAGTAGCTCAATTTAGGATAAATCTCTCAGTCTAGACAAACTGGACTGTATGGTGGTCTAATATGCCCCAATCTGCCACCTTTTGATAATGAAAAGTAGCCCAAATTGTGATAAATCGCCCAAACTGACAACTTATGACAGTAAAAAGTTGCCCAATTTGCGAGAAAACGTCCAAAAAAGAAACCTTTAACAATGTTAAGTAGCCCAATTCGAGATAAATCGCCCTATCTGGCAACTTTTGACGATTTAAAGAAGCCCAATTGATGATAAATCGCCCAAACTGCCACCTTTTAATAGTAAAAAGCAGCCCAATTTGCGATAAATCGCCCAAACTGGCACCTTTTGACATTAAAAAGTAGCCCAATCAGAAATTAATCGCTAAAAATAACAAAGTTGGTCTATGTGAAGTAGCCCAATCCTCGATAAAAAGTCCAAAATGAAACCTTTGATAATGTTAAGTAGCCACATTTGAGGATAAATCGCCCAATCTGTCAACTTTTGACGATTTAAAGAAGCCCAATTTGCGATAAGCCGCCCAAACTGTCACCTTTAGACAATAAAAAATAGCCCAATCTCCGATAAAAAAGTCCAAAATGAAACCGCTGACAATGTTAAGTAGCCCAATTTGAGATAAATCACCCAATCTGGCAACTCCTGACTATTTAAAGCAGCCAAATTAGCGATAAATCCCCCAAACTGCCACCTTTTGTTAGTAAAAAGTAGCCCAATCTGCAATTAAACACCACAAATAACAACGTTTGTCTATTCAAAGTAGCCCAATTTTGAATAAATCCAAAGCCTAGAAACAATGAACCGTACAGAGGCCTAATATGCCCAAATCTGCCACCTTTTGATAGTAAAAATTAGCCCAATTTTTCAATAAATCGACCAAACTGACACATTTTAACAGTAAAAAGTAGCTCAAAAAACGACCAAACAGCAATTTTATACAACCTAAAATGCCCCAATTTTCGACGAATCACCATAACTGTAAACCTGCCAGGAAAAACAACATTTTCTTAAAACAACCAAAAACTAAAACTTGGAAAAGTAAATTTTTCATCTCAAACTCCTAAATTATTCGATTTCAAAAATCCAAAACCTTTTTTGTCTTTCAAATTCCACAACAAAAGCCAATTCTTGTGTAGAAATGCTCCAAATTTTATATGCACAAGAAACAAACAACCCTCAGGCAAGTTTTTTTAATGTATTTTCACAAACTAATGGTCAAGCAGGGTGGAAGAAATGCCATGCCCAGTTTCCTTTTTAAGTCCTTGATCTTTTAAAGGAAGAATGACACGTTTATTTAAATGTTTAAGGTGCGTGAAATGTACCTGCGCTTGTTTTAGGGACTCGTTGAAAATTGCCGCTCATTAACTCGGAGGTGCGAACTCGAAAGACGAGTGCCAGACTGTTTGAGGAGTCAGCAAATCCGACACAAAAAACCTTCTCTCTCTCTCTGGCCCAACTCTGTGTATAAATAAGGCGGATCCGACGCCTCTTTCTCGCACTATTATCTATTTTTATATGCGCATCCTGTTTATTAACGAGTTTTAAAATTATATCGGGTAAGAGGGAAAATATAAAAAGAAAACACGAGGGCGATTAAAGCGACGAAACGGTGACGTGTCGCCCGTTTTGCCCTTAGAGCGTGTCGGTCAAGTTTAAGACGTTTTCCTAAACGTGAGTCATCTTCGGAAATTTTTATTCCTTAATCGTGAGTAAAAGTCAACTTTAATCACCCCATTTAAAAATATACGACTTTTCCTTTCTAATGAGTAAAAGCTTTGAGTAAAACTAGAACTAGAGAGCTCACTATGCTCTAAAAAAGAATTTAGTTATAGGAACTCATACAAGGTAGCACTAGTGTCATAGGTTCATATTCAGGTAGCGAACTGCAAGATTGGGCTACTTAAAATCGTTAAAAGCAGGATTAGCGACTTATCACAGATTGGACTACTTAAGATCGTTCAAAGTTGCCAGGATTAGCGACTTATCACAGATTGGACTACTTAAGATCGTTCAAAGTTGCCAGGATTAGCGACTTACCACAGATTGTACTACTTGAAATAGTCAAAGTATCCAGGATTAGCGACTTATTACAGATTGGACTACTTGAAATACGTAAAAGGTTTCAGGATTGGCGATTTATCGCAGATTGGACTACTTAAAGTCGTTAAAATTTGCCAGGATTAGCGACTTATCACGGATTGGACTACATTATATCTCAATAGACGCCATGATTAACGATTTATCACAAATTGGACTACTTAAAATCATTAAAATCTGCCAGGATTAGCGACTTATCACAGATTGGACTACATTATTACTCAATAGACTCCATGATTAACTGTTTATAACAGATTGGACTACTTAAAATCGTTAAAAGTTGCCAGGATTAGCGACTTATCACAGATTGTACTACATTATATCTCAATAGACGCCATGATTAACGATTTATCACAGACTGGACTGCTTAAAATCGTTGAAAGTTGCCAGGATTAGTGACTTATCAAAGATTGGACAACATTACGTTGAAAAGTCACCATGATCAGTGATTTTTCGATATTGGGCTACTTCACGTCGTCCAAAGTAGGCTGATTGGGCGATTTATCACAGATTAGGCTGTTTTATATCAAATTTTACCACTTTACATTTTCAAAAGTTGCCAGAAGTTGCGATTTATCACAGATTGTACAACTCAGCATCGTCAAAACTCGTCAAGATTAGCGAATTATAGCAAATTGGGTTACTTTACATCGTCGAAAGTTGCCAGATTGGTTGGTTTATCACAGATTGGACTACTCGAAATCGTCGAAAGATGCCAGAATCAGCTATTTATCACAGATTGGACTAAGGTTGGGCGATTTATCCCAATTTTGGCAACTTTTTTAGGTCCAATGTTGCCAAGTTGGGGTTGATAATTAGAGAAGGAATATTGAAAACTGCCAAATTCAAGTCAGAGAATTTATTTTCAATTGAGATCATCGAATATCATTGAGCTATCGATGAGATCGGCCTCGGCAATACATCCGCCCGAACCGCAAAGTCCCGTAAAAACCAACATTCTACCTCCATCTTCAAAAAACACATATAAAACAACAAAATTTTTTATTAGTTTAAACAATAAATTACAGTTTTAAACATTAAAAAATAATTTATAATAAAAATCACAAAGTGGAAACAGGGAAAACGTTTTCGTAGACGTCCCCTCTGACGACGCATCCGTCGGGCCCGCAAATTCCGGCGAAAACGACGGCGTTACCTCCTCTCTCTTCAGGAAACAAAAACATAAAATTAGAGGCCGAAATAATTTCGAATTGCGAAAGAGGGCCAATCATCGTCTCCCACATTTCCTCCCACTCGAGAACCCGTCGGGCTTCCGTTTTTAGCCATAAATCTTTTCACTTGATTGACTATTGTCTTCGTATTTGAAAATAGAAAACTTAATGAGAAAACATGATTTTGCGCTTTTTAACTTCCGAAATTAAAAGAAGAAATAAATAACTTCCGGATAAATAAAAAATAAAAAATGGGCTTTCTACTAATTTTGAAAAAGCCATAAAATCCTGCAGGGTGTCGAATAGATCAAAATTACCGACCACGGAAAAGTCTTAAAATAGTTAAATAAGAGCCTATAATGTCCAGAAAAGACCGAAAACCAATCTTAAAGGGCCCTTTTTGTCGATAAGAACGGAATCTAGTAAAGGCCCAAATGTCCAAAAATCGAGGTAAAAAGGGCCCCTGGAGTACAAAAATCGAAGGAAAAGGGTCCTCTAGTGTTCAAAAATCAGGCCAAAAAGGGCCTTTTTCTCGTTAAGCAACAAAATCTAGTTAAGAGGGCCTCTGGGGTCCAAAACAGGATCAAAAATCATTCTAAAAGGGGCCCTTTTTAGTCTCAAAGGTAGAAAATCTTGCCAAAAGAGCCCCTAATCTAAAAAAATCGAGGTAAAAAGGGCTTCTTGTGGCTAAAAAGGATTAAAAATCAAGCTGAAAGGGGCCTTTTTCATGGCAAAGGAACAAAACCTATTAAAAAGAGCCCCTAATCTCCAAAAATCGAGGTATTAAGGGCCCCTAGTGACCAAAAAGAATTAAAAAATCAAGCTAAAAGGGGCCTTTTTAGTCGTATTGGTACAAAATCTAGTCAAAAAGAGCCCCTAATCTCACAAAATCGTGGTAAAAAGGGCCCCTAGTCTCCAAAAATCGAGGTATTTTTGAGCAAAACGGTTCAAAAATCAGGCTAAAAAGGGCCCTTTGGTCGTTAAGCAACAAAATCTAGTCAAAAGAGCACCTAATCTCAAAAAAATGAGGTAAAAAGGGCCCCTAGTGTCGAAAAAGGATCAAAAATGACGCTGAAAGGTGCCTTTTTAGTCGTAAAGGTACAAAATATAGTCAAAAGATCCCCTAATCTCCAAAAATCGTGGTAAAAAGGCCCCTAGTGTCCAAAAAGAATTAAAAAAAATCAAGCTAAAAATGGCTTTTCGAACCAAAATGGGGTTTGTTTAGAACCACTGATAACTTATCAGCCGAAATCGTGCAGGTTATGATTCTGTGCGACTCTATAAAAAGGGGAAAAACGTCATTTTCGACGATCCTGTTTTTTTGAACTTATTTCATGGGAAAAGATGTAGAATGTGTGATTTTCATATTACGGAGAATATCATTGTAATCACGACTTAGATGCTTTATGACCGCTAATGCAATTCAGACGAGCGAAGAGGACTTTTGAAAAGCTCACCGAGGTCATGACCGGGAAATGGTTCTTGCGCATGAAACTTTTGGAATGGCGGGAAGGAAATTACCGAAATCGTCGGGTTGCTGCTCTGTCTGTCTCGGCGAAGGGCTCGAATTCGGGCGATTGGGTCCGGTCATGTTGCTCGATGTCGCCATCCTGGGAGGTGTCGATGTCGTAGCCCTGGTCGTTGCATTTACTCGGCCAGGAGTCGACGTCACAGCGCTTTTGAATAAATTATTATTAAGATTTTTTAAAATATGGCCCTTCTTTTTGGCACAACGCCCTATTTTAAGTTTAAAAATATTCTAATGTTATTCTATCTCGTCAAAATATGCACATTAGATACCATTTTTACTGTTATATCCATCATAAAGCATATTATTAGACTAGAAAGATCAGTGCTGACAAGTTGGACTATTTGTGGTGGGCAACTTTAAATTGTCAGAATTCGCTAGGTTGAGCGATTTATCACAACCTGGGCAATTTAAATTTGTCAAAAGTGGCCAGGTTGAGCGATTAATTATAAACTGAGCAACTTCAAATTTTCAAATGTTGCCAGGTTAAGCTATTTATTGCAAGGCAACGTTCAAACGTTGCCAGATTGAGCTATTTATCACAAAATGGGCAACTTCGAATTTTCCATGTTTGAACTATTGATGGCACATAGGGCAACTTCAATCTTCTAAAGTGGCCTGATTGAGCGTTTTTATCTGACAAACTGGGCAACTTTTCAAATTGTTGCAGGTTAAGCTATTTGTTCAAAGGGGCAACTTCAAATTGTCAGAAACTCGCCATGCTTGAGCTATTTATCACAAGCTGGGCAACTTCAAATTTTCAAATGTTGCCAGGTTAGAGCTATGTTAATAAAATGGGCAAGGCAACTTTCAAAACTGTTGCCAGATTGAGCTTTTTATCACAAATTGGGCAACTTCGAATTTTCCATGTTTGAACTATTGATGGCACATTAGGCAACTTTAAATCTTCTAAAGTGGCCTGATTGAGATTTTTATCACAAACTGGGCAACTTCAAATTGTCAGGTTAAGCTATTTGTTACAAAGTGGGCATCTTTAAATTGTCAGAATTCGCAAGGTTGAGCTATTTATCACAAGCTGGGCAACTTTAGATCTTCAAAAGTGGCCAGATTGAGCTTCTTATCACAAACTGGGCAACTTTAAATTGTCAGAATTCGCCAGGTTGAGTTATTTATCACAAACAGGGCAACTTTAAATTGTCAGACATTGCCTGATTGAGCTTTATATCACAAAGTGGGCAACTTTAAACCGCCTGAATTGCCAGGTTAAGCTATTTATGACAAACTGGGCAACTTCAAATTTTCAAATGTCGCCAGGTTAAGATATTTATCACAAACTGGGCAACTTCAAATTTTCAAATGCTGGGATTTCTAGCTTTTTATAACAAACGGAGCAACTTTAAATTAAAAGTTGCTCTGTTTGTCGCAAATGGGCAACTTTACAATGTTGGGCAATTTATGGAAAACTAGCTGAACCAATTGAGTATTCCCAGATGAATTTTTTTCGTTCCATACCTTAATGTGGTAGCTCTTATGGTGGAAGATAAGCCGGAGGAACGTTCGGTAGTGGTCACGTTTGAAGGAGCCCCGTAAACTCCGACCAAAGCCAAAATCAAAATGTAAACCGCAGCTCCTGCAATTATTCGATAAAACCCCATGAAAATGAACAAACTTGCTGACTTACTCATATTCTCAACCCTTGGAATGACACAAAGAGATTAAAATTAGCACCGAGGCTTAAATAAGGTTTATCATTTTGACTTTGAAGGTTTTTATCTCTTACCCACTTTTTTCTTCGTTTTTTCTTTCTCTTTGATTTGAAAAAAGTGCAATTTCTGAGATAATATTCATTTCGCGCTATCGGAGCCGAAAGACCTTCTTCATGTCTCATAAATAAGTCATTAGTCATGACTCCATAAGGAAACGTTAACTCCTTTTTTCCAAATAAGCTGATCAGCTCAGATTTTCCGGACGATAAAAACCTTTCAACTTTCTTGTCTCAGAAATTATGAAAGGGGGAGGTGGTGAAAGGTTGGGGATGATGGGGGAAGTTGGGGGAATTGAAGCTATGGAGATTTAGTTTATTTTCGGGGTTTCGAAGTTTCCTAATTTGCAATAAACAGCAAAAACCTTTAATAACAGAACTTTAAGTTGCTTAGTTTGTGATAAATACCTCAACCTGGCAAATTCTGACTATTTAAAGTTGCCCAGTTTGTAATAAATAGCTCAACCAGGCTACACAAATTGAAGTTGCTCAATTTGTGATAATTTGCTCAACCTTGTAGCATTTGACAATTTGAAGTTGCCCAGTTTGTGATAAAAAGCTCAAAGAGGCAACTTTTGAAAAATTGAAGTTGCCCAGTTTGTGATAAGAAACTCAACCTGTGAACATTTGAAAATTTGAAGTCGCCCAGCTTGTGATAAATAGCTCAACCTGGCGAATTCTGACAATTTAAAGTTGCCCACTTTGTAACAAATACAATAGCTTAACCTGACAAACTCATACGGTTTAAAGTTGCCCAATTAGCGATAAAAATCTTTATATGGCAACAATTGGAAATTTAAAGTTGCCCAGCCCAGTTTATTATACAAAGATCGAACTGGCAACATTTGGAAATTTAATGTTGCCTAAAAAAGCTCAATCTGGCAACGTTTGAAAATTTGAAGTTGCCTAATTTGCAACAAACAGTTCAACCTGGCAACATTTGAAAATTTGAAGTTGCCCAGTTTGAGATAAATCGCTCAAACAGGCCACTTTTGACAAATTGAAGTTGCCCAGTTTGTGATAAATCGCTCAAAGAGGCAACTTTTGACAAATTGAAGTTGCCCAATTTGTGATAAATTGCTCATCCTTATAGCATTTGACAATTTGAAGTTGCCTAGTTTGTGATAAATAGCTCAACCTGGCAAATTCAGACGGTTTAAAGTTGCCCAGTTTGTGATAAATAGCTCAACGAGGCAACTTTTGGCAAATTGAAGTTGCCCAGTTTGTGATAAATAGCTCAACGAGGCAACTTTTGGCAAATTGAAGTTGCCCAGTTTGTGATAAATCGCTCAAAGAGGCAACTTTTGACAAATTGAAGTTGCCCAATTTCTGATAAATTGCTCAACCTTGTAGCATTTGACAAATTGAAGTTACCCAATTTCTGATAAATTGCTCAACCTTGTAGCATTTGACAATTCGAAGTTGCCCAGTTTGTGATAAATAGCTCAACCTGGCAAATTCAGACGATTTAAAGTTGCCCAGTTTGTGATAAATAGCTCAACCTTGCAAATTCAGACGATTTAAAGTTGCCCAGTTTGTGATAAATAGCTCAACCTGGCAAATTCAGACGATTTAAAGTTTCCCAGTTTGTGATAAATAGCTCAAAGAGGCAACTTTTGAAAAATTGAAGTTGCCCAGTTTGTGATAAATCGCTCAAAGAGGGAACTTCTGAAAAATTGTAGTTGCCCAGCTTGTGATAAATACTTAGGGCTAATTCAGACGGCTTAAAAAAAATCGAGGTCCTCAAGAAAAACCACATTGTGTTAGTATTTCTTTATTTGAAATTCAACCACCTTAAATTGGGCCTTTAATACATAAAATGAAACAAACACAAATTCTGAAAAAAGACGAAAAGAATAAAATATTTACAATATTTTACATAAAAAAATTAAGTACAAAATCTAAAAAAAAAAGATAAAAATTTTTGCCTTTTGATATAGAAACAACAGAGACGCTCATGAAACCTGACTAGATATTGAGGTTATGGGTCATAAAGGCAATTTAATAGAACAATAATACTTAAAATGAGGTTAACCTCAAAATATTAATATCAGACAAAAAAAATATTAGTAAAAAAGAGAAAAAAATAAATATATTTGTGATTATTTGATGGATCGTAGCATTGAACGGAGGCGAACGGAATCCATGGTGTCTTTGGCTGAGCTGGCCGCCGTCGGTCGCATGAAGCTGAGTTCGGGCTTTTTGGCATGTCCGGCGATCGAACTTCCGCTGCTGCTGCTTCTGCTTGCTGGTACAACGTTGGAAGAGTTTTCTTTAAAGCTTGTATTTATGGGAGTTTTAGGTCGCCTAAGAGAAGGGACACCGATGGAGCTGCCGCTGCTGGAGCTACGGCTGGCGGGGACTGCGGTTCTATTCTTTACTTGGGTGACGCCTAATGGTTTCTTGATTTCTGGCTTCTTTGCTAATGGAGATTTCTTGAGTTCTAAGGTTTTGTTTCGGACTGTGCTTATTGATGCCAAAGAGCTGCGGGAGCTTCGCAGACTACTGCGGGAACTTGAACGTTCAACTTTGTCATTTTTGGGAAGCTCAGGTTTCTTGACTTTCATGCTTTGGGCTCTTTTGATTTCAACTTTTGGTTTTACGGGCGTCGTTATGATGTCGTTGTCGCTTTTGAGGCCTGGAGGGCGGACGTTTTGCTTGTTCGCTAAGGCCAAAATTCGTCTTTGGACTGGCGTAGGCTCAACTTTTTTAACTTCTGGCCTTCTTAAGCTCATCGTCCGCTTTGGAATTACACTTTTCTTTTCAACGGGGGTGGAAGAGCGGACCGAATTGCTTCTTTTGATGATCGCCTTTTTTGGTGAGTCGACGACATCTGCTTCGTAGTTGCCCGAAGATGCTCCTTGGCTTGGGCTTTCGCTGGCTAAGCTTTGGGTTTCTTCGAATCCTTCGTCGAATTCTTCTCGTTTGACTTTGACTTCGACTTTCGGCTTTAGAATCGTCTTGAGGGCTTTGGTTACATCGCTTTGGTCAATACGTTTATCTTTTAAAGTTGAGCTTAATGTCTTTAGTTCTTCGCCAGATCTGTTGATGACTGCTAATGGCCCTTCTTCGGGTTCTCCTTTGTATTTGAGCTTATCTTGCCATTTCTTGAGCCTTGATTCTTTATCTACAGGTGCTTCTATGGGCTTAGATTCGACTTTTTGGGCTTCCGCTTTGAGGATTTGTTTGTCGGGGATTAGTTCTGCGGGTTCCGTTTTCTTTGGGGTTTCGTCTTCGATTGTTTTGCGGTAGCGTCGGGTCCGTCGGGTGGAAGAAAAGCGATCGAATTGCCCATCGCCGAGAGGTTCGTCGTCTTTGAGTCTTGAGCAAGGGGTCGGTTCTTCGGGTTTCCGATCTTCTCCGCTGACTAATTTCCGCGATGCTGGAGGAGTCTCGATGTTGTCCGAGTCTATTTCGACTCGATCGATGGGAGTGTCGCTTTTCTTCGTTCGCCTTGGCGCGAATGGCGGAAGCATCTGCTCATCGGGCGATCTGTCGTTGATATCCGGGAAAACTCTTCTTGCCAACAAAGGGCTTATCTTGCCCGCTTTGAACTTATTCAAACTAGGCTCAGGTTCAGGGCAGCGGATATAAACCGGCAGACTTTCTTCAGGAAGCGGCGCTTGACCCAAATTCCTGATGACCTCTTTCCTCTTTTCTTCTTCGCTTATAGACTACAAAAAAACATTAGAAACAGAAGAAACAACTTTTTTTTCCATTACATGTAATGTTGATGTGTCTAAACTTCCACGGGATTTCAGCCTACGCAGCCTCCTGATGTCAAGCTCCGTCTGCTCTGAGGTATTCGGGACATTTAAATTTGACTTCCTCCATGGCGATTTGTCTTTTGGTGACTCATTTTGTGCTCCTGCAATTAAAAATTATATGAAGAACTCGAGGATGCTCCAATGACTCTGCGGGAGATGTCATTGGATGCCAAGCAAAGCCAATTTGTGCATCCCTAAGACCTCTGCAGGTGATAATGCAATGACCTCTGCAGATGCCATTGGATGCCAAGCAAACCCAATGTTTGCATTCTTAAGATCGCTACAGTGGTATGCAATGACCTCTGCAGATGCCATTGGATGTTAAGGAAAGCAAAGGTGTGCATCCCTAAGACCTCTGCAGGTGATAATGCAATGACCTCTGCAGATGCCATTGGATGCTAAGCAAACCCAATGTTTGCATTCTTAAGATCGCTACAGGGGTATGCAATGACCTCTGCAGATACCATTGGATGTTAAGGAAAGCAAAGGTGTGCATCCCTAAGACCTCTGCAGGTGATAATGCAATGGCCTCTGCAGATGCCATTGGATGCTAAGCAAACCCAATGTTTGCATTCTTAAGATCGCTACAGGGGTATGCAATGACCTCTGCAGATGTCATTGGATGTTAAGCAAAGCAAAGGTGTGCATCCTTAAAACCACTGCAGGTGATGCTACTGGCCATAATATAATGCCAAGCATGCCAATTGTTTTACCCCAATGACATCTGCAGACTGTGCTGCAGACTGCAACTCCTGGCGCTTGAAAATATAAAACTTACCGGCAATCGCTTCCATAGCACCAACGACATCTGTTTTTTCTATAGTAGGCCTCCAATCAGAATAAACTCGTTTGTACTGGAGATTTCCTTCAGCGAGTTTACCCTCAGGTAAAGGATCCAAAGATTTTCCTCTCCCTTCGCTCTCTGAAAAAGTTTTTGTTTTAAAGATTGTTTATTTTTGAGAAAACGACTTGAGTTTGATTGGTTTAATAATTCCATTGACTCTATCCAAATGGCATATTCTGCAGATGATGCCACCGAATGCTATGCATGCCAAAGGCTTTATTTGATGACCTATGCAGTTGAAACCATTGAATGCTATGCAAGCTAAAGGCTCCAACAAATGACCTATGCAGATGATACCATTGAATGCTATGCAAGCTGAAGGCTCCAACCAATGACCTATGCAGATGATACCATTGAATGCTATGCAAGCTGAAGGGTCCAACCAATGACCTATGCAGATGATACCATTGAATGCCATGCAAGCTGAAGGCTCCAACGAATGACCTATGCAGATGATACCATTGGATGCTATGCAAGCTGAAGGCTCCAACGAATGACCTATGCAGATGATACCATTGGATGCTATGCAAGCTGAAGGCTCCAACGAATGACCTATGCAGATGATACCATTGGATGCTATGCAAGCTGAAGCTCCAACCAATGACCTATGCAGATGATACCATTGGATGCTATGCAAGCTGAAGGCTCCAACCAATGACCTATGCAGATGATACCATTGAATGCTATGCAAGCTGAAGGCTCCAAAAAATGGCCTATGCAGATGATACCATTGGATGCTATGCAAGCTGAAGGCTCCAACGAATGACCTATGCAGATGATACCATTGAATGCCATGCAAGCTGAAGGCTCCAACGAATGACCTATGCAGATGATACCATTGGATGCTATGCAAGCTGAAGGCTCCAACGAATGACCTATGCAGATGATACCATTGAATGCCATGCAAGCTGAAGGCTCCAACGAATGACCTATGCAGATGATACCATTGGATGCTATGCAAGCTGAAGCTCCAACCAATGACCTATGCAGATGATACCATTGGATGCTATGCAAGCTGAAGGCTCCAACCAATGACCTATGCAGATGATACCATTGAATGCTATGCAAGCTGAAGGCTCCAACCAATGACCTATGCAGATGATACCATTGAATGCTATGCAAGCTGAAGGCTCCAAAAAATGGCCTATGCAGATGATACCATCGAATGCTTTGCAAGCTGAAGGCTCCAACCAAATACCTATTCAGATGATACAATTGAATGCTATGAATGCCAATTGCTCCAACCTATGACCCCTGCAGTTAAAACCATTGAATGCTATGCATGCCAATTGCTCCAACCAATGACCTCTGCATATGAAGCCATTGAATGCCATGCATGCCAAAGATTCCATTCAATGACCTCTGCATATGACGCCATTGAATGCCTTGCATGCCAATTGCTCCAACCAATGACCTCTGCATACGACGCCATTGAATGCCATGCATGCCAAAGATTCCATTCAATGACCTCTGCATATGACGCCATTGAATGCCTTGCATGCCAAAGATTCCATTCAATGACCTCTGCAGTTGAAACCATTGAATACTAGGCATGTTCAAGGATCTATCCCATTAACTCTGTCACTGATACCATTGAATGCTATTCATGGCAATGGTTCTACCCCAATCACCTCTACAGGTGATGCCATGCATGATTCCACCCCAATGACATGTTCTGCGATACCATTGGCTGCAACTCCCCACAAACAAAACCAAACCAACAAACAGAGAAAAAACAACAAAATCGTCAAGGTTACCGGAATCAGCTTCAAGGGACCGCCTGTTATTTGGGAGCCTCCTCGTTCGTCTTCGTAAATCGTCACTTTCTTCTTTTTCATTCTCAGATAGCCACGCTTCAATCTTTTGTTTCCAAGGTCTACAAAAAGAATTAAAAAATGCAAAAAAATTTAATTTTATGTTTTACTTTGGTTTAGTGTCCTCTTCCGGCGTTGATGGTATCTGAGAAGGAGAAGTCGGTCTTTCTCTTTCGCCTGAAAAATCGGCTGTGAGAAGGTCAGGGCGTTTTCTTGGTGAACCTCTCGCTCTTCTGGCCCAAGAGCGATCAAGGCTTCCCCATGACTTTCTTTCACGGGAAACGTCATTTCCTGACGCCCGTAGGTAGTCCATGAGGCTTGATTCGTCTTCTTCGGATGGTACGCGACTTCTTCTTCGTCTTAAGCTTCCGGTAGGTGTCACATCGGGCGAATAAGTTTCTTCACGGCCGCTGCTCATAGTTTGGTCACATGAGAACGATCCAAGACGTCTTCTCGATAAAGCAGGAGAGCCTCCAATGATGGAGACATCTTCTTCCGATGTCATCGTCCCGTTTCTTCTAGCTGGCCCTCTTTGAAATCCCGAGCGGATATCAGAAAGCAAAGTATCTACAATATTTCCTTCCGATTCCGACCCATTTGATGTCTGCGGGCATATCTGTTTTTTGGCAAGCTGCTCCTCCCGTTGTCGCCTCCTTGCCGCCGCCTGCTCCTCTTGAAACCTCCTCCGCTCATTCTCGACCACCGCTTGCTTAAACTTGATGCAGAAATTGTGAAAAACTTTGAAGCATTCTTCAAGCTTAAAGGTGGAAGAGTCCTCGCAGAAGAAGTCCGCTAATGATTTCCGGACTGATTCGAGCTCCTCCATGTCCTTCTGGAGGGTCGCCACTTCCAAATCGGCGTCCTTGAGAAAGCCGCCCATTTGCTGCTTGATCTCCTTTTCAGTCGTCGGAACATCAACTTGTTTATGGATTTTCTTGATCCTACTATCCAATGCATTGATTTCATTCTGCAACTGTTCCGTGGTAGTCCTAAAAAATTAAATTAAACTTTATTTTTGTTCATAAATTAAAAAATTAATTTTTTACCTCCCTGAGCCTTAGAAAGCACAGAAAACAACAAAAATTTATGTGAATTATGTAGAAAAAGGTTCAAAATTTGGTTAAAAAAGGTCTTTCCCTTCAAAAAATGATCGAAATCTTCCTAAAGGTTGTACTTTTTGAAGGAAGAAGGGGTAAAATCTATCAAAATGTGGTCTTTTCTCACAGAAAACGTTCAAAATATGAAAAGATGATTGAAAAAAAGGGTACAAAATCTGTCTGGAAGAGGTCATTTTGGTCTTAAAATGTTCGAAATATGCCAGAAAAAAGTCATTTCCCTACGAAGAAGGTACGAAATGTGGTCGTTCTTGTTCTAAATTGTAAAAAAATCTGGCTAAAAAAGGTCATTTTTGTCCTAAAAGGTACAAAATATGCAGGGAAAACGTCATTTCCCTTGGAAAAAGGAACAAAATCTGACTAAAAGAGGTCATTTTAGTCTTAAAAAGATCAAAATATGCAGGAAAAACGTCATTTCCCTTGGAAAAAGCTACAAAATCTGGCCAAAAGAGGTCATTTCCGTCCTAAAAGGATCAAAATATACAGGGAAAACGTCATTTCCCTTGGAAAGAGGAACAAAATCTGGCTAAAAGAGGTCATTTTCGTCCAAATAGGTACAGAATATGCAAGGAAAACGTCATTTCCCTGGGAAAAAGGTACAAAATCTGGCTAAAAGAGGTCATTTTCGTCCTAAAAGGATCAAAATATGCAGGGAAAACGTCATTTCCCTTGGAAAAAGCTACAAAATCTGGCTAAAAGAGGTCATTTTCGTCCTATAAGGTACAAAATATGCAGGGAAAACGTCATTTCCCTTGGAAAAAGCTACAAAATCTGGCTAAAATGACCTCTTTTGGCCAGATTTTGTACCTTCTCCTACGGAAATGACGTTTTTCTTGCATATTTTGTACCTTTTAAGGCAATAATTACCTCTTATAGCCTGATTTTCAACCTAATAGAGTGTTCACATATGGACGAAAACGTCAGTGTCAATAAAAGTGGTCAAAATGTGGAAGTTATAGCCAAAAACGTTCAGTATAAGGTTCGAAATTTGCCAATACTTACTTAGTTGCATCTTCCAATGTGACTATTTCTTCAGGAAACTTCAAAAGTTCTTTTTTCTTCTTTTCCGCTTGCTATAAACCAATAAAAATTAGAAAAAAGACAATTTTTATCGAGTCATTGATTACCAGAGCAACATAATGAATGAGATTCATGCCGGGTTTGTTCGCTCTTATGTCAGTCAGCTTTTGAAGAGAAGATAACTTGACTCCAGCCGCATTTCCAGCATAACCGCCCTAAAAAATGATCAATAAAATCATTCTAGCATATACCCCAGCATACGTACGGAGTTCAAAAAGTTTCCTGCGACGACCACCATGTATAAAACTTCTCTTAAAGATTCATTCCTCATTAGATCCTCTCCGGCCATTATCATCGCAGAAATGCTTGGTTCCAAATAGCCCATGTTGGCAGCAAATTCTTCTTTTAGGAGCATACTTTCAATTCTCAATTTATAACTAAAAGAAAATTTTTTGTAGTAAAAAAAGTTGAAATTTTTAAGATGGCTTACTTTGGGACGTCGATAAGTTGGAGGAGAAATTTTTCGGCGTTTCCTAGTCTGGTTTTGTCGCCATCGTAACTTCTGAGCATTTCAAATTCGTCGAGTTCTGGAAGGATTTTGAGGAGACCTCGGAGTTTTTCTGCTCCGATGTCTTTGTGTTCGCCATTTTTGATCAATTGAATTATGTCCTCATTTGAACTAGAAAATATAAAGTCGAAAAAAGTTAAAATTTTGGCAAAAATTAATTTTACCCCAAATGAGGTTTTGGGCAGTTTTTGAGGTGAGAAACACGATTCTGAGGTCGGTTTTCTGATTCGAAAATATTTTTTTTAACCCAAACAAAGGGGGGACCCTTTATCTACTTTATAGTTCCAAAATTTTCATTTTTTGATCGAGCCCAAAATGTGTTTTTGGGCAGTTTTTGAGGTGAGAAAAACGATTTTGACGTCACTTTTTAGTTTTAAAAATTTTAAATATGATTTTAGTGGGTCTGCGCATGAATAACCTAACCTGTATAACCTATAGAATGTCCTAACCTCCAAGGCCATAATTTCAAAATATTTAATTTACCTTCTAAATTGCTTTGAGAAAAGGTTTTGGCCAGTTTTTGAGGTGAGAAAAACGATTTTGAGGTAATTTTTTAGTTCTAAAATTTTAAAATACGAGTTTAGTGGGTATGCGCATGAATAACCTAACCAGTATAACCTATAGAATGTCCTAACCTCCAAGGCCATAATTTCTTAAGATTTTATTTACCTTCTAAATTGCTTTAAGAAAATGTTCACATTGAGGCTTCTTTTTCCATCAAGAAGGGCAATCTAATTAATATTTTATTTATTTAGTGAATGAAATAGTACTTCTGAAGGTTCTTTGCGTCGGTTGACATCAGGGCTGTCTCTGAAAAGTTTGGGGCTTGCAGATGTAGGAGGAGGTGGCGCTTGTTGACAGAAAAGTCCTTCCATTTCTGACCAATCGAGGTCCGCCATTGGAGAACCTTGATGATTCCTGGCGACCATCGACCAGATATTTTGCCTCCCCAAAACCCGATTGTCTGGAATTTTGTTCCAGTTGATGGTCTTCATTTTGGCTTTCGGAGTCGGTGTTTCTTGTTGAGGGAGTAGTTTCGCTGAAGGTGATGCTGTAGGGGATGATGAGGGGGAAATGGGTGGTAAGGAAGGTGGCGCTGAAGGGGGAGGAGGTCTGTGTAGAGAGGTGACCGCGACTGCGGATTCGGGAGGCGGTGGCGGAGGACGGACCATGGCTACCGGAGGTGGAGGTGGTGGAGGAGGAGGAGGAGGAGCCCCTGATAAAGGCGGAGGTGGTGGAACTACAGCGGTCGGTGTCGTCGGAACCAAACTTTGCTTCCTTCCGCTGCAACCTTGATGGCAACACAACTTGCTCTGACTAGGGGACCTCAAAAGTTTCGTCGCATCCGCCCTACTCTCCAATAAAGTAGCCCTATGGATCAATGTCTCCGCAGTATCCCATACAATATCGCTAACCGCCTCTTTAGGATCGATTCTCAAAAGATGCTGCAATATCGACAAAAAAGGTATCTCTTGTGGAGTATCGGCGACCTACGAAAACAGGAAATAACACATCTTTTTCATGTTAAAAATGACTCACCCTATGAAGTATGGCGTAGAAAAGGTCCAAATGTGAATTCAAATCGAGCCCGTGTGTTGAAGTCTGACTTTGCGACTCATCGCTCTCTTTTTGCTCGTCGAAAACGTCGAGCTGGACCCTCAAATCATGAACCCCTTTCCCAGATCTCCTGTAAACATATAAGTAATTTAGAAACAATTAAAAAATAAATAAATACAAAGCAATTTATAAACGTCACACAAGCGCTTGGTAATAGAAAAAGCGTCAAAAAATCAAAAATTGCTGCAACACATTAAGATGGAATTAGTCGTCCACCTAGCATAGGTAATATGTGTACTGGGGGTAATGAGAAGTAATAGAGAATTCCAAAATTTTGGAGGTATCGAGGGGGGCAACGGTTTATTAGTAGTGGTATTAGAGGTAATGAAAGTAACTATTATGGGGAGTGTTAATAGTGGGGTTATGGGGCCTGGGAGAGGTATTGGGGTATTGAGGAAATGATGGGGTAATAGGTGTAATTGAGAGGGTAATGGTAACTTGGTAGCAGGATAGAGAGGTTAGTGGAGCTATTGAGTGGTAATCGAGGGATTAAGTTGTAATGGAGAGATTACGGGGTAATTGAGGGATTGGGGGGAAATGAGGGGGTAATTGAGGGATTAAGGGATAATGGAGGGAATGAAGGGTAATTGAGGGATTAAGGGGTAATGGAGCAAATACAAGGTAATCGAGAGATCACGAGGTAAACGAGAGATTAAGGGGTAATCGAGAGATCACGAGGTAAACGAGAGATAAAGGGGTAATCGAGAGATCACGAGGTAATCGATAGATTAAGGGGTAATCAAGAGATCACGAGGTAATCGATAGATTAAGGGGTAATCGAGAGATCACGAGGTAATCGATAGATTAAGGGGTAATCGAGAGATCACGAGGTAATCCAGAGATTAAGGGGTAATGGAGCGATTACGAGGTAATCAAGAGATTAAGGGGTAATGGAGCGATTACCAGTTAATCAAGAGATCAAGGGGTAATGTAGAGATTAAGGGGTAATTGAGAGATCAAGGGGTAATCGAGAGATCACGAGGTAATGGAGCGATTACGGGGTAATGGAGCTATTACGGGGTAATGGAGCTATTACGGGGTAATTGAGGGATTGAGGGGAAATGAGGGGGTAATCGAGAGATTAAGGGATAATGGAGGGAACGACGGGTAATTGAGGGATTAAGGGGTAATGGAGCGATTACGAGTTAATCGAGAGATTAAGAGGTAATCGAGTGATCACGAGGTAATCGAGAGATTAAGGGGTAATGGAGCGATTACGAGGTAATCGAGAGATTAAGGGGTAATGGAGCGATTACGAGGTAATCGAGAGATTAAGGGGTAATGGAGCGATTACGAGGTAATCGAGAGATTAAGGGGTAATGGAGCGATTACGAGGTAATCGAGAGATTAAGGGGTAATCGAGAGATCACGAGGTAATCGAGAGATTAAGGGGTAGTCGAGAGATTAAGGGGTAGTCGAGAGATTAAGGGGTAATCGAGAGATTAAGGGGTAATCGAGAGATTAAGGGGTAATCGAGAGATTAAGGGGTAATCGAGAGATTAAGGGGTAATCGAGAGATTAAGGGGTAATCGAGAGATTAAGGGGTAATCGAGAGATTAAGGGGTAATCGAGAGATTAAGGGGTAATCGAGAGATTAAGGGGTAATCGAGAGATTAAGGGGTAATCGAGAGATCATGAGGTAATCGAGAGATCACGAGGTAATCGAGAGATCACGAGGTAATCGAGAGATCACGAGGTAATCGAGAGATCACGAGGTAATCGAGAGATTAAGGGAGATCAAGGGGTAATGGTGCGATTAACATTAAAGGAATCAAGGGGTGGTAGACTCAGGGCTCATGGGCCATAGTTTGGAGAACCGTTGTATTGTAGAGGTAAGTGGACAGTGGAATATTGGGGAAAGTGATAAGTGAGGTAATGGTATTTTTTGAAGGTATTGGGGGTATTTTTGGCATCGTAGAGGTGTTTTGCTGTATTTAGGGGCAGAGGTATTGGGGGTATTCGGAAGAATGCGGCTTGAGGAAAATTCAATCTGAGCAACCACCTAACAGGTTGACACCTACTTGTCATGCGTAATAAATTCTTAATTTAAGGTACCCTACAGATAATTTTTTTTATGGAATATCAAAATGGGTCGTTTCTTTGTCAAAGCTAAAAATAAAAATTCGAATAAAAGAAGATTTTTACAAGTGATTCGGCGACATGCAGCTCCCAACGTTAAGCAATAAACTCAAGGGATCCATAGCTTAGAGGTAACCATAACCACACGATAATCCATAAAAACGTTCGGAAAACCACAAAAACTTTTAGAAGTAAAAGCGATTTAAATTTACGACGAGTGTATGAGTAAGCGGGAAAAAGTTCACGACTGGCTATGAATAAGGTGCCTCCTTACGGGTCCACTCGAGATAATCTTTTATCTTAGAAAAAAAGGTCCATAAATGAGTTTTGATAAAGAAAAGACGAGGTCGAACGCAATTTTTTCAACTTCGCTTTGTAGACAAAAAAAAATCATGAATCGCTAAGTATATTGTGATCCCCAGAACACCCTGATCACGAATATATACATAGGTCTCCCCGGAACCTAGGAAACTTCGCAAAAAAAGAAATTTTTTTTTCTAAAAATCCCAAATCCTCACTCGAGCCATGAAGGCAGAAGCCTCAAAATTCCAACCTTGAAAAATTGCTCTGGCAGGTACTCGAGTGTCAATTGCTCATTAAGTACCAACAAAATTTACATCAAGAACACGATTTTGAAGAGGTAGGAAAATTTTTCTTAAGTACCTCCTACCAAGTACCCTCAAGTTTTTTATAAATTATCTCAAAAAATAAAGAAAAAAATTTTTTGTCTTAAAATAAATTCTGGTTAGGTATATGCAAAAGAAACCTGGCCAAAGCAAAATGGACGCGATAACCTTAACTTTACGTTCTGGACATGAATTTCTGCGTATAAAAAAAAATTTACCTCGATTTTTTGAAAAACTCCTTAATAATGGCGTTGAGGTGTTTTTCTTTCCGAGAAGGCGGGCAGGAGATCATTTTGAATCGGGATTTTAAAAACTTCTTCCACATTCGTGAGCGACACATGGAATTCACAGATGACAACCACTGGAGTACCCAAGTCGAAAAATGTCTGGGAACGTTTGAAAAAAGGCCCGAAAATGGTCTCCCACCCTTCGGCCTTTTTCGGCTATCTACCCTTTTGAAAGGATCTTTGAGCCCGAGGATAGACGAAGGAAAGGAGAAAAATGAAAAACAACCCCCCACCACCATGGAAACCACCCTCTTCTTATCTCGGAACACGCAAAAGAATAGTTTTCGCTAAAAATAAATCCTGAAGATAAAAAATATTTAAAAACTCCTTCCACTCTTTTAATTCCTTAATGTGGGTAACCCAAATTCGCGATTATCTTAACATTGTTGCCAGATTGGGCGATTTATGCTCAATTGGGCTACGTTAAATGGTAATAATTTGCCAGGTTGTGTAATTTAGCGCAAATTGGGCTACTGTGGACGGATCAGAATTGTGAGATTTGGGCGTTTGGGCTACTTTACGCTATTCAAAAGTGACGGATTGAGTAATTTATCAAAAATTGGGCTACTTCACTCGGTCTAAAAGGGCAATATTAGGTGATTTAGAGCAAATTGGGCTATTTAACAAGGTCCGGAATTGACAGATTGGGATATTTATTGCAAATTGGGCTTCTCAACCAGATTCGGAATTGTCGTTTTGGGCGATTTATTGGAAATTGGGCTACTTTAAAGTTCAAAAAAGCCATTTTATGTGGATTATGACTAATTGGGCTTTTTCACACTTTCCAAAATTGTCGGACGACCAATTAATCACAAATTAGGCTACTTTGCATTGCCTGGAATTGACAAATTGGGCGATTCTCGAAAATTGGGCTACTTTTAAAGGGCCCAAAACTGTCAGATAAGTAATGTGATACAAATTGGGCTATTTTACAAAGTGCAAATCTACCATATTTGGCGATTTATTGCAGATTGGGCTACCTTATTCACTAATAAACTGGAAGATTGAGTGATTTATTGCAAATTGGGCTACTTTACACTGTCTGGAATTGTCAGATTGGGCGATTTTCGCAAATTGGGCTATTTTAAAGGGCCCAAGACTGTCGGCCTGAGTAATTTATCACAAATTGGGCTACTTTACACAGTGCAAATCTTCCATATTTGACGATTTATTGCAAATTGGGCTACCTTATTCACTAATAAACTGGAAGATTGAGTGATTTATTGCAAATTGGGCTACTTTACATTGTCTGGAATTGTCAGATTGGGCGATTTTCGCAAATTGGGCTATTTTAAAGGGCCCAAAACTGTCGGCCTGAGTAATTTATCACAAATTGGGCTACTTTACGCAGACCAAATCTGCCAGATTAGGCGATTTATTGTAAATTGGGCCACTTTACATGGAAATAAATCGACAGGTTAAGCAATGTTTTGCAATTTGGGCTACTATACAAGGTCTGGCATTATCAGATTGGACGATTTTCACAAATTGGGCGATTTTAAACGGTCCAAATCTGTCTACTTGAGTAATTTATCACAAATTGGGCTACTTTATACAGTCCAAAACCACCAGATTGGGCGATTTTTTTTGTTGCAAATTTTACTACTTTATACATTCTAAGACGGCCAAATTGAGCAGTTTATCGCATAAATGCCAAATTAGGAGATTTATCACAAATTGGGCGATTTTAAACGGTCCAAAACTGTCTACTTGAGTAATTTATCACAAATTGGGCTACTTCATACAGTCCAAAACCGCCAGATTGGGCGATTTTTTTTTGCAAATTTTACTACTTCACACATTCTAAGACGGCCAAATTGGGCAGTTTATCGCATAAATGCCAGATTAGTAGATTTATTGCAAATTATGCGACTTTTAACGTTTTAAAAGTATAATTTATAACTCCTTTGTTTATTGTCGTATTTATCTTATATTTAAGAATATACACGTGTACGTTTGGAAGTGGAATTTATGTTTTAAGGATAACATAAAATATATCTTAATCCACACTTGGGAAATAAAAAGGGCTTTTCTCGGTCTCGACATTTTTTACGGTCGCCCCTTGAACTTGGTTTAGCTCCGAACTAAAATAGAAGACGTCGGGGGCAATGTCACACGTGTCAGTCCTTTCATTCATTTTAAAAACAAAAGATTAATTCAATAAAAAAAATGTAATTAAAAAATATTTTCCGATTGTCTTTTTTTTCGTGCTAAGTCATCCGCGAATCATTTTCTTGGGCATTCGAATCACGTCGCTTCCGTCACGCCGGGACTTAAATGGATGATAGCACGTTTATTTTTTTGCATATTCAAACTTTGTATTAATTACGGTTTGTTTGTCCCGTTTTATGTGTTTTTTAGGACCGTATCTTCCGGCCTGAGAAATGAGTCACTTTTTCTTATCGCCAGAACCTGTGATTATCTTAATCCGGGCTAAATAGCGGTTTTTTTTTGGGAACAGGTACAAAGCATGGAAAAACTGAGAATTTGCAAAAAATGACTCATGTAAAGAAGATCAACGATCTGTTTATTGTTTTTGTTGTTCGTCACCATAGCAACCATGTCATTCATCGAGGGAGACCGTGTTTTCAGTAGAAGGGGCGCCATAGTTAAAAATAACTAAAATAATAAAATACAGAAGGTGGGGACACCTGTATGAGGAAATAACTAACAATAAGTATGAGAAGTATCTATAGGGCTATTAGGCACATTAGTTGTCATAAGAAAAAAATTGTAAAATACTGAAAAACACCTCAAAGGGGCCATTTGGGAAATGAAAGTTGCCCTATTTGCTATAAATTGTACAATCTGGGAATTTTAGACAGTCTAAAGTAGCCAAATTTCTGATAAACCACCCAATCTGGCAATTTGGACTATATAAAGTAGCCCAATTGGCTATAAATCGCCCAATCAGGCAAATTTGAACAATGTTAAATAGCCTAATTGACTATAAATCACCCAATGGGGCAGTTTTGAATCATGAAAGTAGCCCAATTTATTAGTTATCTTACGATCTGGGGAATTTTAACAATTTAAGGTAGCCAAATTTGCAATAAATCGCCCAAATTAGGCATTTTCTAACAATGTAATGTTGCCCAATTCGCTGTAAATCACCCAATGGGCAATAAGAAAAGTTGCCCGATTGCTATAAATCGCTAAATTGGGCAATTTCGGACAATATAAGTTGCCTTATTGCAATAAATGGCCCAAATCTGGACATTGTAAAGTAGGCAAATTCTCGATGAATCGCCCAATCTGGCTATTTGAACGACATAAAGTAGCCCAATTTGCTATAACTTGCCCAATAAGACAAGTTTGATCAATGTCAAGTAGCCATTCTGCCATAAATCGCCTAATCTGGTGTTAAGAATATAAAGTAGCCTTTATATTATAGCCTTTATAGCCTTTATATCGAGTTTCGAACAATAAAGGTGGCCCAAATAGCGATAAATCGCCCAATCTGGAACTTGCAATTCCCGATAATTTGCCCAATCTGGCAATTTGAACAATATAAAGTAGCCTAACAGCCCAATAAGACAAGTTTGAACAATGTCAAGTTGCCCAATTTACTATAAATCACATAATCTGGCAAGTTAAAAAAAAAAATAAAAAAAAATAAAGTAGCCTAATTTGCTATAAATCGTCCAATAGGGCAGTTTCGAACAATGAAGGTGGCCCAAATAGCGATAAATCGCCCAATCTGGAACTTGCAACTCCCGATAATTTGCCCAATCTTGCAATTTGAACAATATAAAGTAGCCTAACAGCCCAATAAGACAAGTTTGAACAATGTCAAGTTGCCCAAAAAATCACATAATCTGGCAAGCTCAAAAAAATATAAAATCGCCTTGCTATAAATCGTCCAGTAGGTCAGTTTCGAACAATGAAGGCCCAATTAGCGATAAATCGCCCAATCTGGACATTTTTGACAGTCTAAAGTTGCCAAATTCCCAATAAATCGTCGAATCAGGCAAGTTTGGACAATGTAAAGTAGCCCAATTGACTATAAATCACCTAATCTAGCAGTAACATTGTAAAGTATGCAATAAATATGTGGCAACTTCAGTCGTTGAGCATGTAAAGTTGACAAGCAAGCTCTTCAATGCCTCCTCAATAATGCCTGCCTTTGACAAATGACTATTTAAAGATTTTAAAGCTTAATGTGGAGGGAGCCCTTCATTCTTCCTTCTATATTTGTTCTCCCCGTTTCATTTCGC